>CAEGAE010073902.1:0-19357 GCA_903067095.1 Girardinus metallicus
TATATATATAAACATATTTTTTAAGAGTTGCACTTTTTGTTAATGATAGAAAAATAAATTTAGCTATGCAGAGATTTAAACATGTGATTCAAACACGTTTTTTTAAGATAAATGCTAAAACAGCCATAATATCTTTTCTCCAGTATTAACATAATAAACGATGTGATGAACCCTGACCTGGTGGAGGAAAGGTGCAGCCTCGGCCCTCCGCTAGGACTCCGCCTGTCGTCGTCAAACAGCCGGCGGTATGAAGACACTCTGAGCATGGCCATGGCTCCGGGTCGGATCGGGACAAAAATGGCGTCAGCCGCGCCAAACCGGGCTTTATAACCGCAGGGAATGTGAATGTGGCATCGAGGTGAAGCTCGCTGCTTATAGCATGAACGTCATTCAGTGAGGACTTCACACCTACCCGAGGAGTAAACTACTAAATCAAACTGGACAGTTATTGGGTCTTATTCCGCCTCCCTCCAGTAGCAATCCAGTCCCTGCAGGATGTTGCGATATATGTTTATGTGATTTTTACCGCCTAAAAATCTTTATAAAATCTGGTCAAAGCTTTATTTTTGCCGTGACATGGCATTTTAAAATAACGTTTTAGATTTGTGGTCTACCTGTAGTTTTAGCAATGGCGGCGAAGGAAGGGAACGAAGCCGTTCAGTCCGTGGTTCCAAATATTGAACTGATACTAACCGCCATCTTGTTCGGATCGGGACTTCAACACTAACCGCCGTCTTGTTCGGATCGGGACTTCAACACTAACCGCCGTCTTGTTCGGATCGGGACTTCAACACTAACCGCCGTCTTGCTCGGATCGGGACTTCTGTTCGGAGTGGAGGACGGTTGTTTACAGCGCACGCAATTTCCGGCAAGCTTCACAGTGCAATGTCCGGTACGCTTTCGTACAGTATCGGCAAACTTAAAATGTAAAACTATAACAGTCTGCGCCTCCAGAAAGAAATATTTTTTTCAATTTATACAGATTAACTTACTGAAACGTCATGAATCAATGAGTACAATATTCAAAAATGTATCTACAAACCCACAATTTGTTTTCCAATATGTGATTCAAACACATATTCAAAACTGATATTTTAAAAGAGAGCAAATACAACTTAAAAGGACCCAAGATTTTCAAAATGTAAAGATGCATTTCAATAAAAGTTTATGGAACAATCTTGACAATAGAAATTTGAAAATCATTATGATTTTTAATGAGTTGATATTTTGTTATGTATTTGAAATATTTCCATTATAGTCTTCAGAGCCGGAAAAGCAAATTTTCTCTTAATGTGAATAGGAGCAAATATATAGGCTTAAACATGACTTTTTATTTTATTTTTTGTATTTTTTGTAAAGTACTCTGAACGGTCTTGTAGCTGAAATGTGTGATGCAAATAAACTTGATACCTTCTGCTCTTTTTCATTCATAATTTCTTTTAGTTGCTACACGAACAATTCACATTTATTATTGTGCGAATTAAATAAAACAAAATGAAAATCAAACGTAGAATAAGGGTCTGGTTGTATTTTGTTTTTTCACCAGGCTGGGTCACAACAAAAACAAGTTGAAAACATGACAATGGCATTTCATGTAGTTTTATTCATCTTAAATAAATTAAAAAGTACCCAAAAACATTAAAGTTGCTGTTAAATGTAGCTTCAATTTATGAAACAAAAAAAGACATCAGATGACGTTAAGAGTTGCATCCAAAATTTAAAACCGCTCAATCACGTTTTCTTGCTAAAGATGACGGTTCGTCTTTCTACTGAAAAGGTAAACAGTTTCCTCAAGCAAAAACAACCATTTGGCAAAACTCACATTAATGTTTGATTCATAGTTTTCACCCTAAAGTGTGTTCTTATTGTCTCCTACTTACTGCTTTTCTGTAATTGGGTTTCCCGGGCATCAGTTACTCAAGATACCGATGGGAGGAAATGAGTGTCATGATTGCGAAAACTAAAGCTGACGTTTGTCGAGAGAAACCGTTAAAGAGGAAATATTCAACAAACCGAGTGGGGAAAAGTTCCTTATTTCTACCACCACATGTTTCGCAAGAGTTGGAACCGAAAAAATAGTACCCTCAGTGGCACAGCTGGGACCGGAGTACAAAACCGTAGATAAACGAGCGCTTCAATCTTGGTACATCTGCTCCCAGAATACACTGCAGCTTAGAAGAGCTTTTACATTTGGAAGGACATGTAAAGAAACACAGATATAAACAGTACCACTTAATGGCTGACAGGAGACAACGTCACAGAATCTCACCACCGGACAGTCATGAAACACAAAACGTTCATATTTACATCGAGACGTCAAAATCCTGGGAGGGCGGCTCTACACTCGGCCAGGAGGTTTAGTGTGATAAATTTGTTCTGTAAGGCTGACAGAACTGAATGTACGAAGGGAAAAACATGACAAAAATACGATGTTTGCCGACCTGAGTGAAGCTGAAATTAAATGAAATTGGTGTCAAGCCTTGGTGCAGAAAAAAATCTTTGTTTGTGCTGCTATAATTTTAAAGATGGCAATACATTTTTCAAAAGGTCAACCTCCGTTTACAAAACAGCAAATTATGCGCAAATCAACTGTGCTACAAAAACGTTTAGCGACACAAATATACAAAAAGAATTATATAATTTTTGTTTGGTTTTGTTAATGTCTGATCTCCAGAAACATTTTTTTAACGGCACAAAAGAAATTGCTGCACAGAAGTATCAAAGTTGATTGACGCCATATTTTGTTTGTTTTTGTAAATGTAGACTGGCTGTTTGACCTTTGATGACCTTTGGAAACGTATTAATATCTTCAAAATGACAGCAGCGCAAAATGTTTCGCACAAATATTTGACACCAATTTGAAGAATGACTGTGGCCAACTTCAATTAGGTTGTTTTTCATACTACTGGTACAAAAGTAAACCAAACCGCAGTAAAAAGAAAAAAAAAATCAAATGTTGCAAATGCAGGAGAACAAAAATACATAAATAACAGTTAAAATACAACCGATGTGTTAGCTAATAAATTCTATAGTCTCCTCAGCTAAAATGCAGCAACAAATGATTGTCGTTACTAAAGCATAAACATTCATAGTAACTAAATACTTATCCCATTTCTACAGAGGAAAATTAGGGCCATTAAAAAAATAAAAAATAAAAATCTGACTTTTTTCTCAGAATCAGAATTGCCTAAATGCACCATTAGGCAAATCTAATTATAAAACGCAAATCTACAAAATAATTTTGGGACAGTATTTCCGAGAATGAAGATTTGCAAAACGTATGACAAGGGAGAAAAAGTTACGTGATCATTTTCATATACTAACAACACAAGCGACTTAGTTTATGTGGATTTTGACATGACTGAAGGAATTATAATTCTGAGTTTAAGGTCAGAATTCTGAGAAAGAGACAAAAGAATTCTGAAGAGAATTCTCAGAAAAAAAAAGAACTCTGAGATTAAAGTCGGAATTCTACGAAAAAAATTCTGAATTCTGAGGGAAAGAATAAAAAGAATTCTGAAAAAATTTAAAAAAAAAAGTCAGAATTCTTAAAAAAAAAAAAAAAAGTCAAAATTGTGAGTCAATAATTAGAATTGTACCTTTTTTTTGGTGGCCCTAATCTTCTCCCGTACATTTCAGACTAAACGATCAACAGTATTATTTACCGCCACTCCTGGAAGTAGCACTCCTGTCTGGCTCTCTCTGGATAGTGTTTCCACAGTTTCTCCACTAAGTGTTTTTTGGCATGAGCGTCTTCCCGTATAGAGTCAGCAGACGGCGAGGGCCAGACTCCGTCCTTAAAGTCGTTAAAAAGTGCGTCAATTCAAACTCTTCCCACATCGAAAACGCGACGCCTGCCGGGGTCAAAGTGACGTCTCCGAAGCCTGCGAGGACCGAGTTGGTGAGCGGTTTGGTGGCGACTAACCGACCCGCCGGTTAGTCGTCGTCTGCAGACATGAGGAATCCCAGGATGAAGTTGATGGCTTTCTGTCGGTCCTGACCCGACTGCCTGCTGGCCATGTTGGGCGGCGGTCGGATGAGGAGGCTGGCGAAGAGAGTAGCTGGAAACAAAACCAAATCATGTTTATTATTATTTTTCCATTCATTCTCAATATTTATTCATTTACTTATATTATATATTCCAGGAGTCCTTATTTGTTCAGTTAAGTTTGTTCATTTTTATTTTTGCGTATCATTTTCATTTGTTCTTTCTCCAGTTCTCGTCCGTTTCTTACCGATGAGGTTTGCCGTTAGGTTGTTGTTGTTTGAGTGCTTCAGCAGTTCCTTCAGGAAAGACATCAGGTATCGAAACACGTTTCGATGCGGCCGGGAGAGCTGCGAGACCAGCTGTGAACGTCAGAGACGGGCCGGTTACTGCAGATTCATCGCTTCGCTTTGCGTTTCAGAAACAGAAACATCTGGCGGCCGCCTACCTGCTTGCAGAGGCGGCTGTCGTGAGAGCTGTCAAGGCACCGTTGGTAGAGTTCGTAGCAAACCACCGGCTCCGGCAAGGCCTCCAGGAAGATCAGCAGAGCTTCGGCTACGGAGTGGTTACAACCAGCTGGACCACAAGTTATGGAGAAACTGGAGTCCAGTGGAGTTTACACAAAGAACAGCGGAGTTCAAAATGCTTTTCTGCACACATCGGTTCATTTTATGCCTACAAAGTTCTTACAGTTAAGCATTTTTCAAAATTGCACCGAAAACTCAGAGTTTATCAGAACGGCTGCATTTCAGTCGAGGTTTAATATATCATAATTAATCAGATTAATCAATAATTGAAGTCAACTACTTTAGTAATCGATTAATCGTCAACTGGAGTATACAGACTCAAAAGAGTCAATCTGCAGAAAGGACATAATCAGAGCAATAATTAAGCCAAAACTGTATTAAAAAAAATGCTAATATTTTCCATTGAAGAGAAAATATTTGTAAATATGTTCTGCCCAGGACGTATTTACAGGATTATTTAATTAGTGGCATTTCTATCTGCACCCTGTTCAAATTCAGTTAAAGAAATAAATAAAAAGAAGAAGTTTCATCTTCTTTTGCTATCCATTTATTAATTAGTTAACCAAAAAAAACAAAACCAAATAAGGTAAACAGGAAGAGCTGAACGTTTCGCATGTTGATGTTAGAAGTATATTCTTTAGCTGTAGATTCATCCTTTGTTACAAACGATCAAGAGTTCACCAAAATAATACATTTTAGACAATAAAATTATTCCTTAACTGAAATATTTGTTTATTTGAATTTTTAGTCTATATATTGTATTATAAACAAATTTGCAAATGTGAAATCTGCCAGAGTAACTGATAACTAAAAACAATCATTAGTTGCAAATCTATATCTAATATCGAATAATAAATTATATATAGATACATATAGACAGATCTATCTATATATATAATATATATATATAAAAACTGGATTAAAGTGTGGAACTTCTTATTATTTTTACTCCTGCAAATATTTCCATCTTTCTTTCCAATTAACATCAAAACTGCAGGTTTTGAGTTTAATTCGACATTTTTTTATGGTTCTTGGCTGATCTTTAAACGCTCCACTAAGCTCTGCTGGGTTTTGCTGAAAACTCTGAAGCCGAACCACCAATTCTCCTGCATCTCAATGACTAAAAACTGAGTTTAATGACTTAAAACTGGGTTTAACCTCTGACTTTTTAACTTTAATCAACCTAAAATGTATCATATTTTATAAGCTAATGTGAAGATAACCTTCCTTAACATCTGGACCAAGTTGTAGATGATATTGTTGGACACGATAATTCAATCTTATAATTGCAGCTTTAAAAGAAATAAACCAGGTTTTTAATAAAATAATGTCAAGGATACGTAGAGACTCTGGGATGCTGGTGTCCAGGCAGTCGATGATGCTCTGGAGCTCCTCCTGCAGGCCTGGAGTCTGGAATAAATCCTCCTGCGAGCAAAAATACGACAACAAAAACATCAGATCATCTAGTGGCACAAAGTATTAGAGCCAGGCGAAGAAAAAAAAAGATAAATTACAGGAATAGAGTCAGAATATGGAGAGAGAAAAGCCACATGACAATAAGTTGAGATAAAATAAACTCATAATAAATAAACTAGTATGATGAAAAGTAATGAGAATGACACAAGACGAGAAAGTTGGAATAATATAAGAAGTAGTTTGACAGAAAGTCTATATTATCAGACTAATGTGGTAATAATACGAGAAAAAATCAGAATGAAATGAAAATGAAGTCAGAATATCATGAGAATAAAGTCGGACGTTGAGTCAAAATAAGACCAGAATAAATTCGAATGACAAAAAGTCTCAGTACAATGAGAATAAAGACAAAATAATGTGAGAATAAAGTGACAAAAAGTTGGGACTGAAGTCGCAATGATACGAAAACAAAGTCGTAAAATTTAGCGAGTAGTCATACAGAGAAAAAATATTACAAGAATAAAGTTGTAATATTTGTGAAATGAAGTAATAATTTTGTATCTCCTACATGAAAAATAAATAAACATGATAAATGTTGAGCGCCTTGTAAAGTTACATATTTTTTTTGTAAATGGGACAAAACATAAACCGGACCAGCTGATCACGTCTTTGTAAATCTACAAGTTTTGCTCTCATTGAAGCAACTTTTTCCTTGTAATTTTACAACTTTCTCCTGGAAACACCGAGTTTTACTTCTGAAAATATGACTTTATTCTCAGAATTTCAAATAAAAGATTAAAATCCTTGTCTGTCTCCAATAATCTGTTATAATCTAGAATCTCTGAATTACAACAAAACTCCATTTGTACGGTTAATCAAAGCCTAACTTCATCTTAAAATTCAAACTTCTTCATGTCAGTGATCAGACAAGTAACTTAAAAAGGATTTTATTTCACTTAAACTTCATCAAACTTTCCTTTTGTTTAGAGAAACCACAACTTTCTCTTTATTGTGGAAGTTATTTCATAAAGTCAGACCAACACGTGTTTTAATCAGAATAAGAAACTGTCGTTAAATAATCTGGGCGTGTCGTCGAACCTGATCGCAGGACTTGGTGAAGAGGTGGTTGACCAGAATCCAAACCTCTTTGGGGATTTTCAGAGGTATGTCGTCAGAACTTCCTCCATCCGCAAACTTCAAATTTACCATCAACTTTTCCTGAGAAACAAAAAAAAAAAATTGACAATTTCTATCAAGAAAAATGTTATTTTCAGAGAAACATTTAAATCAAAAGCAGCTAATTTGATCATTTGAAGGGGAGACATTTCACAAAGCTGGAAATGTTGTTATTTTTGTTTCTGCAAATGGACCCCAGGTCCAAAAATAACCCGTACCGGGAAAACAGGAGAGGAAACTAATGAAGCTTAGACCAGGAACATCTAAAGCTTTAAGATTGTGTCTTCAAAATACTTTTAATCTTGTGTGGTCCAAAGCGTTGAAATGAGACTAAACATGAGTGGAACTTTCACTGGAGACGTTTTCCCTGTTTCTCCTGCAGGCCACATGGTGTTTAATAGACAAAGACAAAACCCAAAACTAAATTACAAAGCTGACAAAGCTGCTGCTCTCGTTTGATAACACTGAACACCAAAGCTGACGGGAAGTTAATATTTATCTAGTTTTACGATAGAATATTCAAAGCTGACCTATTATGTGTCCTTGAACAGGTTAGGAAAGGTTAAACAAAACGTGTTCATTACATCTTTTGCACAAATTCATCCTTAGATAATTAGATTTTAATCTCATACTATTTTAATCTCCTTTCATAATGAGGCGTTTTAGGGTTCCTGTCACTTTAAATCCCAACAACGCCAACAAACTCAACGTTTTACACTCGAACGTGGAAATGGATGCAAACAGATGTGCAACTATACAACTGAACATCTTTGAAAAGCAGAAGTGGAGCCTCCTACACAACCAAAAAGAATGCAGCAAGTGGTTTGTGGATGGTAAGTCAACAACAGAACACTCGTCTTTTCCAGCAGCCATTGTACAGCGGTAACAACAGTTCACCAGACAAAATGACAATAATTCATATAACAAACAACAAAATTGGGCAAAATAAATTGTTTTTCAATAAAAAAAAATGTTTTAACCAAAATTTTTATTTATGTTTGTTTTTCATTCAGTGGGTAGAGAATCCAGAAATTTTACTCAAATAAGAGCAGAGGTACTTCATAATAAAGCTACTAAATACTCCTAAAAGTAATTTTTTTGAAAAAAGGTTACTGAGGTAAATGTAACTGAGTAAATGTAACTAGTTACTACTGAACTCTGCCAGCAGGATGTCGATAATGTGGCGTGAAGGGATTAATCGACTCGTATCTGGACCGATGCCGCCCTCTTTGTGCCTGATATCAGATTATTGGTTTCTGTTAATCATTTACCTTTTCTGTACCGCTGTCGTCTCCCTGAGCAAGAAGCCAGCCCGCAATCACAGCAAAGAAACGAGCAACAGGAGGAGAGAAAACACACAAAGGAGACGTGTAAAAGCAGGAAAACCCCCAAAAATATCAAACGCTCTCACATAAACGTTTTAATATCGTCAACCAAGTGGTGAAATCTGATTGTTAAAGTGGAAATTCAGGCGTTAATCAGATAAGGTGGAAAACGTACAGGAAGAGATGATGAGACAAGAACAAACAAAGTTTCCTGGATTTTCTTTTCTTTTAGGGGATCCTGTTCAATGTTTCTGCTACTTCCTTGTTCGCAAACAGAAATACACAAGTTGAGACATTTTATGTTCCTAAATATAAACCGACTGGTGACTGGTTTTAGCCAGTCACCTCACACGTTCGCACTCTGCAAAAACAAAATATCACCAAGGAGTTTTGGTCCAGTGGTCCAGACATGTTGTTACGCTTTAATTAAAGCAAAACTGCAAGTAACTTTTCAGCAAAACATCGGAGCTAAATACTTAATATTAATGGAAACAGTACCAGTTCCATTGGCAGATTATTTCACTTACTCGTAATTTATTTTTGTCTTATTTCAGCATATTTGCACTTTTAAACAACTTGGTAATATTTTGTATTTGTGACGTACAATTTCTACTGCAAATGTCTTAGTACACATGAAAGTAGACAAAACTGAAAAGTGTCCAAACTTTTACACCGAGGGCTAAAATCCTCAAAATGTTTCTTTTTCTCCCCCAAAATAAAAACGAAAATTATTGTGAATTCTTTCCGTTTTGCCTTCACAACAATAAATAAAACATGTAATATTTTACGTTTCCCTTAATGTTTACAATTATTTAACTTTATCGACTTATTATTTTCCATTTTTAGTCTATAAAATGTTTTTAAGTTTATTCCCAGCAATAAAAGTAAGAATTTTCCTTTACAAGCTTTGCTGTATTTAGCCAAATGTGATGAATGGGTGTGACAAAGACTAGTAACATAATAATAATAATAATAATAATAATAATAATAATAATAGGTTAACTCAAGGAAAAATCTGTGTTGAACTTAATATCTATATTGTTTAAGAAGATATAAACTTGCCATGTAAAATATCATCCTAAAAAAATTACAGAAAGTGTTGGATGGCCAAATTTGTGCCGTTCTTGAATTGCAGTAAGGGGCCACACAAAATTAATCCAAGGGCCACAAATGGCCCTCAGGCCACACTTTGGACACCCCTGATACAGACGCTTGGTTTCAGTTAATGATTCTTTAATATTGATAAAAAGTACTTGCTCTAATGGCAGATTATTTCACTTATAACATGGGAAAAATATGTTCTTACATGTGAAATAATCCGTCACTAGATCAAGTACTTTTTCATCAATATTAAAATAATTATTTATTTAAAAACAAGCTCCTGTATGTTAGTTTTGTCTCATCTCAAATGAACTAAGATATTTTCACCAGAAACTACTTGCTTAAGATTTGTTGTCTTTGCAGGTGAAGTTCTGGTCACAACATTCGATTATAAATGAGCTCCAGCCCAAAATAAATTAAACCCAGTTGGCTGCACCAGCTGTTATGGTTTCCCTCACCAGGTCGATGAGGTTGGTGACCTCTCTGACCGGCTTCCTGATGCGACACAGAGTCTCCAGTGAGGTGCCAAAGCAGCTGGACAGGTAGTTCCCAGAGATGGTGATGAAGTAGTCTTTGCCGCGGTCCAAATGGAGCACCAGGATATCATAAATAGAGTCTTGTCCAGAGTTTAGCAGGGTAACGGAGTCTTTACTTACATACACCTCCAGATAGATTTCCAGGGTCTCACCTGCTCAGAGAACACAGAAGAAATCCAGAGGAAAACATTTATTTCTAAGGAAAAGAGGAGTTACTATTGCTGATATTATAAAGAACATTTAATGCATGAACCGTGGCTTAGTAAGGAGTTTGTGAAGTTTATCACGGTAAAATTCAAGCATTTTCAAGGTAAGTTTTCAACTTCTTGCAGATAAAAACAATAAAAATGACCTAAAAAAAACAATAGTTTCAGTTCATGACTGTATATGATTTATTACTGTTATTAATAAAGTTCTACCTTCCACAGCAGGACCAAAACAAACTAAAATATACCATAATTTAATGTTTTTATACACTTGATTTATCTAAGAACAAAGCACAAATTTAACAAAAAAAATTCCCAATTTTAATAATGTCGTTTAAAATATAAAAGATAAGGCAACTTTTATTTTAATTACACATATCAATAAGTCAACTATAAATGAGGAATAATAAATATTTATTCCACTGAATCAATCACAACAAATCATGTTAAGGTAAATAACCTTTCTGCTCACATTAAATACTGAAATGCAAATAAATTACAAAAAAAAATTCTCTACAAAATGTTCTTGCCATGTTTTCTGGCATTTAGCAAATAGAAATATTTTTTGTAAATCTAACTTGCATAAAACAAGAAAAGTTTAGTCTGATTTAACTTCAAATAGAGAGAAATAAATATCTATGTCTTATTATTACGTGTATGAAAACATCTGGTTTCACTTTATTATAAAACTCTGGAGTTTTATAATATCAACCACTTTTCATGTCTTGAAAAGCATTTTCAAGGATTTGAAGCACCTGTAAAAACACCGATTGAAAGAAAAGGAAAAAATAAATCTTACTTGGCTCTAAGAATCCGTCGCTGGGTTCGGCACGCAGCCACGGTTTGCAATAGTTTGGGTCGTTTGGTTTGGGGATGAAGGCAAAGTGACACGGTACCTGGCCGTCGTTTTTAATCAGGAAGCGCTCCTTCTGCAGCTGCCTGAACTTAACGTCCTTAAACGTAAACTGCAACACGACAGAGGAGAAATCCAGCAAAAAGCACATTAATCCCAGCTTTGCAGAGGATTTCAGTTGATACCTTTACCACAAATGTACCCATTTATTTGTAAATATGTGAGTTTATCATAAAAAAAAAAAAAGTTGAGCTTTATTACATCTATCCTGCTGAGAGACACAGAAGGAAGGCAGTCGTTCTCCATTCGGTCCATGGCGCGAACGATGTCTTCAAACACCCTTTTCTGGCGCTGCTCATCCACGACTTTCACCTGTTACACAAACAAACATCAACACGAGTCCAAATTAAAGAAATTTACCTGTTTGGTACATGATTCATTAAAGCTGCAGAGAAATAATGTTAATAACCGACTTTTAAGACAAGTTATATCGAAACAGAGAGGAAGAGAGCTAGCATTAGCCTAGCATTTTAGCAAAGATCCTCAGCAGCGTGAGATGCACGCCTTTATAAGCCAAAACAGGTGATTCTTTCAAAATAAATGATACATATAATTATGTTTTAGAGAAAGTTTTAAATAAAATGTTTTAAAAAAAACTCCCAACATTACTGCACACATTGCAATATAGTTGAAATTTTAGTTTATATCTGACATGTTTTTATTTTCCACAAAAGATTTTTCTTTTACTTCCACATTGGCGACATTTTAACATAAAAAAAAAAAAAACAGTTACTAATAACTGGCAGCTTGATTTATATTCTTATACTTCAAATCTCAAAACATCTAAACTATTTTCTATACAACTACAGAAAATTTTGACTTTATATGATGACCTTTTTTGGGTTAAAATGTGTTTATTTTATCAAAAATATGGATTCCTTTAAAGAAAAAAAAGCACATTTTGAAAAAATAAAACAAATTTTATGAAGCTCTAAAGTCAGGCAACTTTACATGTTCCGCATGTAGACAATGCGATACAATAAAGTACGTTTTTATTCCATTTGTTTTGATATCCTGACTTGTTTGTTGCCACACTTTATATCCAGTTAACTTTCTTATTTTTAAGTCTTGTGCGGGAAAAAACAAACAAAAAACACACACATTCAGTTATTTGTGGCATAAAAAAACTAAGTTAGAGAGCTGCAGTCAAAAATTAGAGACGCTTATGATCACAAAGAAAGAAAAACCGTCGGTATAAAGTGTCATTTCTTCTGCTTGGAAACTACAAACAAATGTTTTGAAGTTATTTTTTCATCACTTCTTGTTCTGGACCTTTAAACCTGGTATTTGACGCTCCTCAACGTCTTACCCCAATTTTGAAGAGCGAGCTGACCGGCTTGTGGTCGCTCGTTTTCATTTCCATGTGGCTCCGGTATTTGAGCTGCTGGACGTTGCTGCCCCGCCAGAGAATCCTATCGCACCAGGCAGGGATTCGGCACTTCCCGCTGCAGGAAGCAGATAAAGTTTGAGAGGGAAACATGAGTGGAAAATACGGAAAGTGCTCGAGGAAAGAACTGCCGACGCCGCATTAGGGCGGCAAAACGTTTCAGCCGGTGGAAAGTGAACCGTGGGGCCAATTTGTAGAAATTAAATCGGGAAGGAAAGTGAAAACTTAAGTTTAATCTGCCATCGAATTCAAATTTACAAATGTCCAAATAAAAATGCCCGGTCACTTTTATTCCTACCTTTTCTTCACATACAGTTAGGGCAGACACTGTTAGTTATGATTTAATTGGTTATTGAAATAATCGCTGACTAATTTAGTAATCGATTAATCGTTAACTGGAGAATACAAACTCAAAAGTGGTTAATTTCAGAACTCAATTAGTTTTAGCTGAATTACTCACAGCAGTAATTAAGCTAAAAACAGACATTTTGCATTTAAGACAAACCAAAGAACCTGAACTGTAGGTTCATTCAAATTCTGTAAAAATAAATAAAAAAAACCTCCTCTACTATTCAATTATTAACTGGTTAATCAAAAAATAACCAATTTAAGCTGTATTGATGAAATCAAGAAAAAAGGACAAAATGTCTTAAATATTTTAGTATTTTATTGCATTTTACAAAATAAAATCTTTATCTTATTATTTATAACAGGAACTGAATTGTTTATTTTCATTTTTAATATATTTCTAGTATTGTTTAAAATATTATTAGCAGAATGTGTCAGATTTTGTTTAATATATTAACTGTCAGAGTAATCAATAGATTAATCGATAGTTAAAATAATCGTTAGTTGCTTCGCTAATCTAGTCTGTCAAACAGCAAACATTCTGTATTAGTTTTTATTCCTACTTTTTCTGCACATATAACTGCAAAGATTGTATAGTTATATATTAAACTGCAATCATAGTGATGAATTTAATAACTGAAAGAAACTTTCCGTCTTTCAAAAGAGCATTTTTTAATTTAAATTTGAATAATTATCTAATAAAAAGAGTTTTTTTTGTAGCTTGATCAGCAAACACAACATACATTAAGTGTTCAGACACAAATAAAGGCAATAAAAACATATTTTTAATGCTGGTTTTATTTCTGCAAACAGAAATTGGGAAGCAGAAAAGAAAATCTGACGAAACAAAACGCACCTGGAGTCCCATCGATCCGTTTTGGTGTCGTACTTGTATGTGGGAACGAAGTTGATCTCTCCCTCTATGAAGTCGGTGAAGGCTCTTTTGGTTTGCCTCTGAATGTTCAGCTGCACATGGAAGCGGTTTTATTTAATTTGGGAAACAAAATTATTCTTTCTTAGCCAAACTCAAAGGAATAAAACCTACAAAAATCTGACAATCCTGCCCATTAACATCAAACTCAATCCACAAACAAAAGAGGCGTGAAACCTTTGCCTTGCATAATCTAACAGACATACAAGTCGGGGTGTTTTTTATCGCATTAATGCTGCCTGAGTTCATTACCTGGTCAAACTCCTGCAGCTTCTTCAGCGCGTTCTCAGCAATGAGATGTTTGACTTCTGCTGCGTCGTACAGGAAGAGGCGGTAGTTCAGGTCTCCAAGCCAGATCACCACACTGGAACAAAACCAACAGCTTTCAGACACGCATGGTAACTCAACGGCAAATATGATCTGGCTGCTGCCTTAAAGGGGACCGATTGTGCAAAATTCACATTTTCCACGTTTTTATTTTTCCATTTGGGTTTCTACTGCTTCTAAAAACAACACAAGCGTTTAAAAAAAACAAAAAAAAAAAACACCTATTTGTTTTTTGGCAGTAAATTAATGACTTTTGGCGTGTGGAAAATGTTTCAAAAAACCTCCAGAATGTTAATAAACATTCAATGGGCATGGAGCAGTTACCTAGCAACCTCAGCGCCGTTACCTAGCAACCTAAACTGAACTCCAGGGCGTTTGGTTTTACCACTGTATGCACTGTACAATGGCTGCTGGAAAGAAAATCATTTTGTTGTTGACTTACAACCCAGAAACCACTTGCTGCATTCTTATTGGTTGCGCAGGAAACTCCACTTCTGCTTTTCAAATTTGTATAATTGCACATCTGTTCGCAGCTATTTTCACATGAGTGCAAATGTTGAGTTGGGGCCGTGGTCCGGCAGCAGCTTATTTGGATTTAAAGTGAGGAGAGGACATAAAAGGCAGGACTGAGCAGACTAAAACATGTTTCGTATCGCCCACAGAAATATCCTAACCTGTTGAAGGAAGCATAGTGGTGCGTTCGCACCAAATGCGTTTTGAGCATCAGGCGCGTCTGGTTTACATTCAAAGTCTATGTGGAGGCGCGTTGTGGGCGATTTGAAGCGTTTCGCTCGTCCGACGCTGGACTTCAAAAATCTGATCTTTCGCCGCTCGACGCGGAGCGTCAACCAGGACGTGCATTTTCCGACATGATCTCAGGAAAACAAACCCTAATTAGGATAAACTGTCAGGGTTTGTTTTCGTCCTGTAATCTACGTCCAATCAAGTTATGACTACATACACAGGAACAGAAAGGACTTTGCTTGGAAGAGGATCAGGAAGTTGGGATGTTGGGTAAGTTATAACTTTTATTATTTGAAAATATTTCCCTGCATTTGAGCTATCCAAATCCGTCCAGCAAAAGAATTGAATCACGTTAAATAAAGGTTGCATATATTTAAACAAAATATGCAGGAGACTGTGGTAGAGTTTGAAGGACACGTATGCTAAAGAGTCTCCTCTCAACGCTGCCTACAGTGATGTTGACCCGCCTGACGCGCGTCTAAGAGCAAAACGTCAACCGTCTGACTTCAAAGTGCGCACGCGTCGAACTTGTAGTGTCGTTTTCGATGTGAACGCAGCTGATAGGTCACCGTTAGGTAAAACGATCCTGTAAAACAAAACGAGGACGTGTTGGTGGGACTCACTCGTGTTTGACGATGCTCAGCGGCGGGTAGTCCAGGAGGTGGAAGGTCATTCGGGCACAGATGTCTCTGTAGTCCTGATTGCGGCGCTCAAAGTCTTCGACATGAGCCGCCAGGTGGCAGTTGACGATGCAGAAGCTGGTGTTGTGGAAAACAAACCTGATAGCGACGCCTCCTTTGTTTCCCTAAAACATCAAATTAAAAGGAAATCGCAACAGTTTCAAATACTCAGTACATATTTTGTTTATTAGAAGGCAGAAGATTCAGTGCAAACGAACCATTTTTCCCATGATTCCCGTCCCGACGTGCTCTGCAGCCAATTCCTTGATGTGCTTCTTGTGTTTCTTCTTGACAAAGACCACGAGCATCATCCCAACAAGACGGATCACCCGGATCTGCAGAAAGTATTTTAAAATCCATTATACAAATTTCTCAGAGTGAGCTTAGATTTTTAACTCCATTTTCGTTCAATTACAAGGTTCCAACATTTTTCCACAACATTTCAAAATTCCAGTGTCAATTTTGAAGGATTTTCTGTCAGCTCAACCATTTTTTAAAGAAAAAACACACTTAGTGTGAATCTATAGCACAGATTGTTCACAGGAAATTAACCTCACTTCTATAAAAAAAAAAAAAAAAAAAAGAAACATTGTGTCCTTAAAGCGGGGTGTCCAAAGTGTGGTTCGGGGGCCATCTGTGGCCATTCGACTGATTTTTTTGTGGCCACCAAATCCAGTTCAAGAATCATGCTTATTTCTCAAGGTTTTTATTTTTAATCAGCGTTAAAATTATTACCGATATGATTTTCTTGCAATGGAAAATATTAAGTACAACACAAAATATTCATCTTTTTACAAGCAAACTTTTATAATAAGTAGAACCACATTTATCCAGAGATTTTTACTGAAAAGCCAACTTTGCTGCATCTAATTCGGCTATAACTTATTGAGATCGGCTAAATAAAGCCAGGCGTTTTGACAGAAAGTGACCCAAATCCTGGTTTTATAACTGAGAATAAATTTGCTCAACACAGCCCAAAAGAAATTGAATAATAAAAGTTTTCTTTTAAAACAACAAACGTGCAAAATCCTTCTTAGGTTTTAGATCTTTAAACTCAAACATTTTTTCAAAAAAAGTCACTCAAGTAAATGCAATTGAGTGCATTTAAATTTAAATTACACTTTACGATCAATAAGTGTTAATTCGATGACGGATAATATTGCTTGTCTGAATTTTTGGTACAAAATTAATTTTTTATCTTCCTGAACAGAAAAATAAGAATAAAGTTTTTATAGCATCTTTGATAATTAACCCTTTCCTCACCCTTTTGTAGTCGTCTTTTCTGCACAGGCTCCTCTCCACAGCTTCGATCCAGACCTGCTCTTTGGACGAGTCCATGTAGAAAAACGCCTCAGTGCTCAGGTCCAATTCTTGAAAACTACAATCAAAAATAAAGTAATTAATATTCCAGTGATTAGCATTTCCTAATCGGGTTTATAATTGCGTTGCTTGATGGCTAGAGTTTAATCATTATTGCTTACTGACCCAACGGCGTAAATATCAGGAGGATCGGGGTCGCAGCAGAGCCAGGGCTCCAGGCTGCTGTCTGGGGACTGACCGTTCACGTTCCAGGTTCCGATGAAGAAACTAAAAGAAAAAACAAACAAGTTTGGTTGGTAAATGGAAAAATTAACATCTCCTGCTTTTTTAAATTAAATTAGCACATTTAGCAGCGTGTACATGAGGTAGATTGGCAGCGCTAAGACCCGCCTCCTGGCTCTGATTGGTTGTTTTTGGTCAGGAGCTGTGCATTTATTCAAGGGTATCAATCTTTTCACAGATTATGTTGGAGCCTATTAAGTATTAGATTAACTTATTATTTGCTAAATGATTAATGTTATTGACACAAAGTTACGCTAATGGTAGAGCTATTATTTATTTATTCTTGGATTAGGCCCTCCTCCTGGTTAACAAGCAAAAGCAGCTGCTGATTGTTTTGTAAGGAAGGAGTGATACTGTTTTTCTGTCACAAAATTAACGTTTGAATTGTTGTATGCAGTGAACTCGGTAAATATTTCAGTTATTTTTTATAAGAAAACGCTCCTTTTGAAACCAGAAAACTCTCCGCAAGTCCTTTTTGTTTCGAGAGCGTCGAGGACCTCCTCCTGAGAAACTACTCTCTCTTTCATGTCTTTTGGAGATAATTATGGTGCCAGAGTAGCCACGACGGATTACCTGGCTCACATACACACACCGTCACAACATGGTGACAGCTTTAACAAATCTGTAAAACAAAACATATATTCTTCAGCTCCTACAATGAGCTCAGCAGTTTCACCAGGTGTTTGCTCATTTTTGCTGGCTAGTTTGAAGGAGCTTAACAAAGCCGCTCTGTGAGGTGGAAGTTTGGAAAGTGCAGCTCTGAGGAGGAGCTTTGCCTCGAAGGCGGAGCTAAGTCCATCCAGGCGTTTTGCACAGCTGATTGGTTGCCATGGAGATTAAAGGATTTCTCAAAGAATCAAAGCAACACTCCAGATACGTTTCTGGTAATTAAATAACACTATTATATCTCAAAAAAGTTGGTTTTCCATAATACTACAACTTTAAAGCTGCAGTATGCATGCAACTACTATCAGAAAATATGCATTTATTAAAATTGTCACCATTTTGTGACAGTTTATGACTCAGATAATCTGTGAAAATATCAATCAGAATAACATTATAACATGATGTAAAGCTCAAAACAGACGATTTTACGAAATCGACTTTTGTAAAATCAACTTTTAGAAAAGCTTAGACCAATCCTGTCAAAGTTTGTTTACCAACCTCAGCTGACCAAAGTGCTTTACAAAAATCACAACATTACAGGCAGATAAATGATAAAAGAAAATAAAATTAAGTTTGGTCAAAATAATAAGACAATTATAAAATTGGCAGAAAATACCAAAAATCTAATAATATGAATAAAACCAAAACAAAACTTAATTCCAGTTGCAGCGACTTTCTTTCCCTCTTTCCTTTTCCTCTTCAGTCGGTGTTGAAGCCCAGAGGGAACCGAGGTTTTTTCATTCCGGACTTAAACTGACCCGTGTGTACGAGTTATTTTTCCAAACATATAAATTTTTATTAAGATTCGGCTGCGTGTGTACAAGGTTTGAGACTGAATCCGTTCCTATTTGTTCGACGGCAGCCTCCTCACCTGAAGTGGTGGATGTCCACATACTCCTTCTCCTTTTTGCCCAGGCGGTGTTTAATGAGGTACTCTCTTTGCCCGGCCTCGCTGGACAGCATGGCCTGCCTCATGCTGTTGGTAGACGGACTGTCACACCAGGAAGTCGGCCTGTCCGTGTAATCAGTAGGCCTGAAACTACTAGATTAAAAAAATAAATAAATAAAACCAAGAGTTGAAATCCTTAAAAGACAGAAACATTTCAGATAAATTACACATCCGTTCCAGGTGGACTCACTCTGGTTTGGTGTTCGGTATAAGAGCCGTGCCACGGGCCTGAAAGGCTGCAGCCGAGTCTTTTGGGATTGGAGGCGGAGGAAGAGGGTTGGACGGAGGGAAGGAGGCTTTTCGGGGGGGCAGAGTGGGAACAGGAGGCGGCTCTCTGGACGCAACCATCCGATTCTGCTGGTTCTTCTTCTCCTCCACTTTAACGGTGTTCTTTAAGCCCTCTCCAAACCCATATTCTGAGGCAATAAATGTTCAGGAAAGAAAGATTAAATATTATTAAAATCCATCCATCCATCCATTTTCTGTTCACCCTTGTCCCTTAATGGGGTCGGGAGGGTTGCTGGTGCCCATCTCCAGC